>JAFBJR010000905.1:4062268-4096982 GCA_016785285.1 Brachirus orientalis
TTTCTCTTCCTTGTCCCTCCAAAGAGTCGTCTCCCAGCCATTAAAGTGAAGTACCTTCTCCTGGCATGGCTGGGCATCCTCATTGCCAGTTGGGTCATCTACATGCAGTATGCCTCTTACTCTGAACTCTGCCGTGGGCACGTGTGCCATATGGTCATTGTAAGTACAGTCTCTCCACACTGAGGCGCTCAGAGCATCATCAGCATGGTGGGAACTAGCCAGTAAACATATTCTATCAGGACGATATACTGAAAGGCCACGTCTTACAAATGTAAATTATTTGGACCATAATATTTTCACACTGGTGCGTACAGCCTCTGTGTGTGTGGCTGTTTGGTCATGCTTTGCACAGCATCGAAGATGAAATGTTTGGTTCTTAATGCCACGTAACAGTTGTAAAGGGAAAAGGTAAAGATAAAGGGCAGACTATAAACTATAAACTGTGCAGTTTAGTCCAATTCTTTACAAATTTACATCTATTAAAATGAGCATTTAAGCACACAGGATCAGTCATGTTTACATTTTGGTCCATGGACTATGGTCCTCATTTCCTGTTTTGCCATATTGCATTGCACATTTTGTACTGTCATTTGTTTCTCTTTGTTAAGTGGAATACAGCATTATGCTATTGCCTATCTGTTTTTGTTTTGCCTCATTTATTTACTTGTGCAATTTGTTCTGTACCAACAACCTGTCTAGGGATTTGAATTAGCCACAATCAGGCATGTTTATACATTCATGCTCATGCGTGTGCAATGTGCTTATTCTAAATAAATACATATAAGTTAAGATATGGTAATAAAGAATGGATTTCAAAGATTTCAAAGACATTTAAGTATATAAAGTACATAAATTTGTAATAAAACATCAATCATTTTAAATATTAAATGTATTATTACTTTGTCCCCTATACTATGTCAGATTTTAAATAAAGGGAAATCTGCAAGACAACTGGACAGGGTTGCAGTCTTTTGAGAAAGTGACCACAATGTTGAGGACATTTTTTGTTCTTGCTTTTTTGCTGGTTGAATATACAGCCTATAGCTTTTCCAACCTCCTGCTGTGTCCAGCTGTTTTTAGAGCTTCTGCCTGCTGTGCACAGAACAGGCAGTGATATTTCACCAGTCACTGAAGGACAGGATGGTAATTAACTGGGATCACGAACCAAAATTGATTAAAGCACAGTAAAAGATCAATGATGTAGCTTCATTACGGCAAACAATCAAAACAATGCATGTGTCTGCGTGTTGAACGTTTGATCGCTGTGGCTGACATTTGTGATTTGGGTTACTGCTGATGAGGAGAAATGGAATGATTGATTTGCCTCTTGCTGCTTTGTATTTTGGTGACAGCTTTGCGGGGAGTGGTGCATTCTGGGAGTGTGACAGTGCACAACTTTTTTGGGTGTCGATTACCAGGATTTTCAACATAACAGAGTCACGATCTGTGCTGTTGTCGTAACTTTAAGTTGCAAATAAAAAGCATGTTACGAAGGTTAAAAGGCCTTATCGGCCACTGCTAGTTAAAAAAAAGGAGTGACCTACACAAGGAAGGACATAGGTAACATGGTAAAGCATTTTGAAATTTGAGTCCATAGAAAATCCTATAGGAAGAGTCGAACAATGTTCTACTGTTGTTTGCTTTCAGATATTGTGTTAAACTGCGAGTTTACTAGTTACTTTTTGAGCAGAGTTTAGTTGGTTACCATAATTCAGCTTGAACTATACTCCTCTCCTTTGTCACGGCTTACACACAGACACTGACGCTGTAAATAAATAAATAAAAAGTTTGGAGTAACTTAATGGTAAAACACCTATGAATATAAATGGAGAAGGTATGTAACCATTTCACATTGAAATTTCTTTGCAGTGTGATCACTACAGACGAGGCATCATATCAGGCTCATCCTGCAAGGCACTGTGTGATCAGAGAACGCTCACCATGCAGCGCTGCATGTCCACAACCTCCACACATCAGGTAAAAAAATCGAATACACAACCTGTAGTGTACACACCCACACCCACAGCACAGAGATCTTTGTGCCCATCAGCCTTAAACAAAAACTTTTGATACATTTAAAATGTTTAAAAGGTGTGTCATTCATGAATTAAATTAAATGTTGAGTACGGCATCATCCGCACACAAACTGAAGAAAATAATCAATTTCACAACAGCGATATTATATTATTTTCTTTAATTAAATAACTTTTATTTGTCAATTTAGAATTTAATGTGAAGCATATGCTTTTCCTGCAGGAATTTCCAATGAAGAATATTTAAAATAACAATGAATGTAGAGATGGATGAAAAAAGATGCTTGGATTACATTCAGTATGAGACCGAATCCGGCATGTAAATGGCATTTTACAATAGTGTTCAATTTAATGATAGACTAGGTAAAACAGTGCAGAAAAAAACAAACATATTAAGCAGTTATTTAGGTCATAAAATACCTGTATAAAAATAAATTCAAAAGCAAAAAGCAAAGCACTAACCATCACTGAAACGCACACATAAAAGCATACACTAGAACAACATTTCTTACTATTTTCACATTTTGTGTATTTGCAGGTGTACAGTGGACTGTGGAAGGAGATTCCTGTTGTAATCAAGTGTGGCATTGACGATCCTGTGAGGATTGACGGGGCTCCAGACTCTGTGCTGCGACAGGAGATGAGCTTGTTCGACAAACCCACTCGTGGAACCTCTATGGATGAATTCAAAGAGATGCTGCATGGTTATCTCAAGGTTGGTTCTTTTCCCCAACTATCATTCACCACAGTGTATCATATAAAACAAGTATCACCACAAATGGAATACTTTGTAATCAAATGTTAATATTCATTGAGCCCAACACTGATATTGCTGATATTCAGTGTAGCAGCACAACTCTGGGTGTGAAATTGCAGTTATGCAACATTTTAACAAAAGCTCTTTATTAGTTGACACTAAGAAGCTACTACAGTTTATTTATTTGGTTTCACCAACACAAATAGTTTCACAACTGGACCAACATGACTGTTGCATAGCAACACAAAGTTTACTTTACAATTCACTGGTGGTCATGGCCCAATACTTTGATTCATGAACATGTGTTTCCATTTACTGGGCATCCTGAGAAAGTGTCACATTGATTGTATGTTAGAATCTGGCAAATTAACAGCTTTGTCCAACACTACACTATTCCATCATTTTATGCCTATTGTGAATGGCCTTAAGTAACTTTTGAGCTATCAAACCTGCACGAGGGAAGATTCTTTTTTTGGTTAGACTGTATATATTTTTGTGATCATGGCACATTCTTCTGTTTTGTGTCTGACCGTTTATAATTTAACTCAAATATCATTTTTGGAAAAATGTAAAAATGTACAGTTTGTTACTATATAGCTTTAAGGTAGCAACTAATACAGTATAATTAATAATTAGTGATACTATTGTTAAATTTTCAAGTTCTGTTACTCTTTATCAGCTCTCGTGCAATGTCCAATCAAAATACTGGGTCAGAACTAACAATTTGTAATAATTCTACTTTATTCATGGTATACCACATATTTAACCAACTAATTTAAATCTCCTCCTTGCAGGTTAACCTTGGTGACCAGTCGTCTTTGACCACCTTGGTGGACAGAGTCATTTCTCTTGCTGATGTCAACCAGGATAATAAAGTGTCTCTAGCAGAGGCCAAATCTATCTGGGCTCTTCTCCAGATTAATGAATTCCTCCTGATGGTGGCACTGCAGGAAAAGGAGCACACTCCCAAGTTGCTGGGCTTCTGTGGAGACTTGTATGTGACAGAACGTGTGAGCCACAGCTCCCTCTACAGGATAGAGGTGCCTCACTACCTGCAGACCCTGGTTCCAGAAGCCTTGATCTCCAGCCTGAACCACTGGCTTGCACCAGCCTGGCCACGCAGAGCTCGCATCACCATCGGTCTGCTGGAGTTTGTGGAGGAGGTCTTCCATGGCTCCTATGGGAGTTTCCTAATATGTGATGCCAGTCCTCTCCATGTGGGCTACAATGCCAAGTATGACTGCAAGATGGTCAACCTCCACAGTGTGGCGTCCGAGGCATTTGTCCGCGGATTTCTGAGGGGACGGCGATGTGAGACTAACGCAGACTGTACCTATGGCCGGGACTGCACGGCCACCTGTGACCGACTAGTGAAGCAGTGTAACACGGAGGTCGTGCAGCCCAATCTAGCAAAGGTGTGCATGCTGTTGCAGGACTTTCTGCTTTTCGGAGCACCCTCAGACCTCCGTGGAGATCTGGAAAAGCAGTTACGAACCTGTGTGACTCTCAGCGGTCTGGCGAGCCAGATGGAGGTGCATCACTCGCTGGTCCTCAACAACCTGAAGACTCTACTGTGGAAGAAAATTTCCAACACTCAGTACTCTTGAGAACAGACTATTGTCATCCAACCTGCACTTCTACTTAATGAGTGAATTCTCACATGAACATAACATTTTTGCTGATGAAACTTTGCTGATGAAACTTGTTTTAGATAGTGGTCTTTATTGTAAATTTTAATATATTTTCTGTCTTTACTAACTCTGACAGAAGGCTGTGAATTAGTGAATAGACAGTATATTACAGCACCAGATGAAGCTTAATCCCTTAAATGCACATTAAAGAGGAGATTCACCGGAAAATCCAATTTCTGATTATTTTTTTTTTATTTGGGTGTGTCTGCGTGTCCTTCCTGTATCTAAACATCACTAAAGTGTCACATTAAAAACTTCAGCCACTTCTGAGAAAGAAGGGCTTCTCTGTTTACCTGCGCTCGAGCAAGCGGTTTTGAAAAGTCGAGTTTAGTTACGTAACTAGCATTAATTCAGAAACAGAGTGCCTGTTCAGAAGCTGGAAGAGAGCTGCAGTAAAGTGGCTTAATCTGAAGAGTCTATGAGGGTTTTGACCATAAATATTATTTAATTTATCTAAGTAGACATCGTTATCTTGATTTTTGGTTCAAAACGATCATTGTGACTTTTAAAGCTCTTCCCTTTGCTTCCCATTGTAGTATTTTCCATCTGTTTAGAAATCTCAGGGCACTGCCTTTGACTTTATGTGGAAAAGTTTTTAAAATAAAGCAATCAGTGTACTGGATAGTTTGGATTTCATATATTATTCTTTTGTCAGATTGTGATGGGGTGTGATATGGCTTTTGTGCAAACATACATTATTACATAACTTTATTGTTTACTGTGAATAAATGAATCTGTGACAGACATGAGATTCAGTAATGGACTGAACGATACATTTGTGTCCCTCCTGGTACTGACATATAATGTATTTAACACCTGGAAGCTGGAAATGTAAATGACAGTTAGACTAAATAAAATATGATTGGCGATTTTATACATGAATAAACTGAAGTTGGCTAAATAATTTCACATTTAAAATCCTGTGATGATTAAAATTATACTATAATTACATGGGTAGAGTAATTATAGTATAGAGTCAGTGCATAAATAGAAATAAGTCAGATGATCTTCTAACAGTCATATAAAGTTATATAAATAATGTCTTTTGTCTCTCTTTTGCAAAGTATCTAATTTTAATAAATTAATGTATGACATTTTTTTTGCATTCTTGATGGTTAACAGAGATTTGCTGGTGAGACACTGAAAGATGGCATCTCCATGTTGCCTTCAAATGCTGTCGGAAATAGGAATTGCTTGCGACCGGACACCGATTGAAAAGGTAAATATTGCGGGTTTTTAATATAAATCCAGTGCTAAACATTTACGTACGAAATCAGAAGATAATGCGCACACGTTACTGAATTTAGCAAAAAAAAAGTGGTTATTTCAGTGGCTACACTGTCTATCATTCGAAATTTCGTTGTTATATTGTGCAATAAAATCATGCTCATGCAAAACACAATTGTCTAGAGACCTCAAACACCGAGTTAGCAACATCGGCGTTTTTGTTGTATTTATAGAGACATAAATAAACTATGGTAGATACATTAAAAAATTAAATTCCGAAGTTACGAGGAGATGGAGAGGCAGCATCAGCTCCCAGCTGACAACCATCATGTGGAGACTGCGCTGCTGCTGCTCTGCCTTCTGTTGCTGCTCATAACAACACAGCAGCGATACACACACGGAGCCGAGAATTGTAGGCTTCTAAACAACACAGCTCTGCTAGAAAAATACATATCCGTGAAGTTAAAGTCTGTCATGAACTACCAGGTAGTTTAACTAGAAACAATGTGCTCGCTAAATGAAGTTTGGCAGGCTAATGTCGGCTTTAGCTAATTTTCCACCGCAGCTAGCACCTGTGTGTCGACTACTGTAAGTACTGCGTGCCTTTAGCAGCTATGTCAGCGAGAGCTCGCATTGTCTTAAAAAACTGTTCATTACATGAATGTTCTCTTCTTTGGCGTAATATGCCAACCGGTATGTTGCAAGGTAACTGCAGACTCGTGGACGCACATCCTCTCAATTAGCCCCTTAGGCTAGAAATGCTCATCACATTGTGTCAGAATAAGGTTACCTCGCCGGATTTGGATTGTTGCGCTCGGTGTTACCCCTGTTCCCTCGTCCAGTGTTTCACAGTATGAGTGATCATTATGTTAAAGTCAAGGTGCAACTCGAGCAGATGAAAACTTTAGGCAAGGATGAGGAGAGGCAGGGTGTAGATGATAAGGAGCACCTCCAAGAGCCTTCTCACCCTGCCCCTGTCTCACCAGACCCCTCCAGCATCAGCACATCTGGAGGAGACGCATCCAGCACCTCCATCACTTCTAAACAAAGAGGGAAATGTCGTAGTAAGCACGGGAAAGATGACAAGAACTGCAGTGGCAAACACATCTCTGATCTGTCAACGCAGGGGTCTGTGGATTCTGCTCATGCTGTTAGAAACCAGAACAGACTGGAGCATGAGCAGACCCTTCACACCAGAGGGACTGGAAAAGTAGTGCAGGGCAAGTCAGAGTCTAATGGGAACTGTGTGACCGTTCATGCATCCAAAAAGGTCCACGAAACACGCCGCGAGGATGGATTCAAACTTGCAAGAAAGAGAAGACCGGTTACAGTGGATACATCTAAAGCCAAAACCTCATTGGAGGCCCTGAAAATAAGCATCAAGCACTTAAAGTGGAAAGAGGTACGCTATGTGAAAGGTTTTATTATTAATTTTCTTTTTGGTATGTCCTGAAGAAATGCTTTTCCTCTATGTGCTTTGCAGGTTTAGCTAATCAAGTGACTGGTTTAATTCAGCAGAAACGAGCATCTTGGTCGGGAACTTGCTGCTTAGTGTATTAGTGCTTCAATTGGATGACAACAGAAAATGGGGTGGGTCATGCATACAGGATAACCTATATATATATATTTTTTAAATCTTTTAAGCTATATTCCCGATTGCAACCATATGTCTGCATTTTTAGGTAGAGATATCACCAAATACCTTCACTGATATATGCCTTCTGGAAATAGTCCTTAAGAATCATAATATACCACTTGGCACGACCATGATATGATTTGACTATAGACAACTTAAAGTCAAGACAGGTGCCTTATTGCAACTGACAAAAACAAATGTTCTGTTACCATCTGTCTTCTTCATATTGAGGAATCCCAGTTGGTGTGATGAGCTGGATGATGGCTAAAGAGGTCACAGTCACACATCAAGAAAGGTTGCATGTATTCCTTTTGTATCTCTCTGGAAAAAGTAGGAAAAAAAGTGCAAAACACTGCTACAGCTTCAGATAACTTTTAACAGGCACTTAAACAAACCATAAAATACACTATTTGGATAACACCCGAATCTCTTACTGGTTGTAATTTATGATTAAGGGTAAACCAGCATAACATTTATTTTTACATTAGTTTTCCTTCCTTTGAAAAACTTACTCTAAGACTAGTTTTTCTGTCAGTGGCTTTTACCAGGATAGTTAAGTTCTTAGGAGTAATTTTACCCCTCTATAAATTTTAACTTTTGTGTTTGTGACTACATGTTTAGATTTCCTATTGGGAAAAATAACATGATGACACGATAACCTTTAACCCAGCCATAAGCTGACATTGCATACCTCTAAAGTACAAAAGGACTGAGGATGGCTGTGGATAAAAGTTATTCTAAATACAAAGCAACAACTTTAAAAGATTTATGAGATGGCAAATTGATCCCGTTGTTCTTACCTCGAGCCACAAACGCCATCTGGTCACTTTAAATGTGATGCAATTATACCTGCTGTCAGCTATTATTAATGTGGTCTTCATTATGCATGAGTAGTAAAGATGGGCGAAGAAATTTAGACTCTACTTTTCACTTGTGTCCATGCAGTGACACTAAAATCCTTCCATGTCTGGTATCTGAAACAGTAGCCTGAAGGACTATACTGTACATTACCATACCCTGTCCTCACTGTCCACCCCCACCAAAGTTGAGGGCACTATAGATCCCTTGTCATCTTGAAAGTACCTCAACATCTTTGAAGTGGTTGAAACTTCAGTAGCTTTGTTCAGTTTGTTTGATCGATTATGAAATGAACCCAGATTGGTGAAGATCATCAATTTTTAACATGCCAGCTAGTTTATTAGCTTTGCAATATGGTATCATATTTATATAGTTAATAAGGACATTGTTTTGACTGTTGACTTGTACGTCTGTACACCTGCACTTTTCTCTGGCCTGAAAAATGTATCAACTGTCTTTCAGCATATGGGATTCTAATGATTAGCCTTAAGCTTCACTAATCCAATCTTCTCTTCGAGGTAGAGAGAGAATGGTTACCCAGAGGGTAACTTCAGTAACCATGCATTTGGTTTGGTATTTATTAAAAGCTATTTGATGAAGCTAAACTTTTGAATAAAAGCACTTTTTTTGAAAGGCACCCACTTGTGCCTATTACCTTGGAGATTAGCCTCAATAACTGATTAATCAGACCAATCAGTTAACAGAACTTAACACTTTCAGGTAGAACTTAACATATCCCCTCTATGGCTGATTTTTTTTTTATTAAGTCCTTGAAATATATATACATGGCTTCACTGTGAAAAACATACTTTTGTACATAAAAGGTCTAGAAAACTCACCGCGTGTGATTAGGACCCCAACAATGTCTAGAATGTGTACCTACAGTGTGTCTCATCTTTCCATACACGCACTGGAAGCCTGTTTGTCGGCCCAATTGCTTAGAAACTCCTCCGGTTATTTTGACCTCCTTCACCTGATGTGGTTAGACAGTTATACGCCGGCATCTTTCTGGTTGTATTTATAGCTGTCTTGGCTGTCAGACAGGGTTTCCCTGCTTGACATGCACACATGCTAACTCATTAATGAGATGTAGTGAATTCTGTCACTGGTCTATCTTGTGCCAGGACAGTGTGGTGGTTGGTAACAGCAGGGTAGGATTTAGCAGTGGTGAGTGATGATGCACTGCTGACCTTTCAATACAACTTGATACAGAGTCATGACGTTATAAATTTAGAGGTAGACTATTACATGATGAATTACGGCTCCAACTCGGATGTGAGCTGCACGAGCTGGGTGGTAATCAGAGGAGTGCATTTTCTGTTTCAAATATTTATTTATTTTTTATTAAGTAATAATTCAATAAATTGTAAACAGTCATATCAGTGCTTGTTCTGATAGTTTAAAAACACAAAAATATTGGTCAATAAAAACAAAACTAGACACTTGGGAAATTGATAAATGCAAATGCAAAATTTACATACATGTCCATGTATAGCATATGTATGTATACACACAGACTTGTACATATTATTTTTATTATTTCATTTTTTTTAGCAGATTCTAAGGATAAAGAGGTTCCACATAATATAGATAGTAAAAAAAAGGCATATAATGAGCAGTAAGTTAAGCCATAATGTCCTCTTTGAAACATTCTGCTGTTCATGTGGCAAATTGATGCAATATTAGGAATAATGGGAATATTTTGTGGTAATGAGTCTCACACATGAGCCGAGGATCATGAGGAACATTTCCACACAGTAGGAGCTTTATAACAAATACCTAATTTACTGTAGATTATTGTGAATATTCGTGGTACAGCCACATACTGAAGAACACAACACCTGCTGAAAAATATTACTGTGAATAGTGGTGTGTAAATTAAGCATCAACCCTTTTGTTAAAAAGCAGAAACCATATGAATATATTTTTATTAAAAAAAGAGGTAATAAGAGAACAGTGGAAGCTATTTTAATAGTTATTCACGCACTAAACACTGGCTAATTGTGATGATTGTTTTAAAATAATTTATGATGAGATACTTTTGAATTAACATTAAAATTAAAATGCAGTATGTCATGAAAGAATTCAAAACACAATTCCTAAATATTACAACATTAGCATGTTCCTTTTAGTATAATTATTTCCAACAGAACAATAGATAGATAATATGTGGTGTGAGTGTGGGCAGGTGTCGAGGACAAAAGCTGTGTTTGTGCCAGTAGGATTTTCTAGCTTTCTCTCAATCCTGTTATAGTATCACTTCTCTTTGCTCACTCCAACCTACAGAACACACAACCCACCATCTTTGAGCAAGATTACCCTGCCACTCTACAATCACCCACTCAGTGTCCTGAGTCTTGCAAAAGATTAGTGCTAAGCAATCAATCAAAATTAATATCACAATTAGTAATAACGCAAATTCCAAAGGTTGCAATTTAATAACTTTATAGTTGATTGTTCTGTTTTATGCTTTTAACTTAATAAAATGTAATATATATATTGGGAACAATCTATATCTTTGAATTTTCATCCTTGCATTAAATGATAAAAGTTAATATTGCAATGCTGTCTCGTGTGGCAATGCTCTTTAATGTTTTTTCAATGTGTTTCTGTAACACAGTGAATGTTGAACTAGATATACTAGATACTAGATAATCTAGATATTTTCAGACCTACTAAAGGTTTAAACTCTCATTGTCTTATAAAGACGCAAAAGAAGTATCTGAAATGATTGTTTTTTTTAATCATTTTTCATTTCCTTTCACAATCCTCTCTGTCTTCAGTTTCCTCTGGGGAGACGAGCAGCCTGCGATATCTACTGGCACGGTGTCTCCTTCCATGATAACGAAAATATCGTCTCAGGGCAGGTGAACAAGCTACCAGGTATTTCACAACTCTTCTAATCCTCTCCGACGGCCTTCTGTCCAAATGAAGCACCCTTCGTTAAAGCTTGTTAAACTGTGGCTCACGATGAGACATGGCTTTAGTGCAGCTTGCAGCACTTCATTTTTACTCAGTATTTTGTTATCACAACAGGAGGGATTTAGTCAAAGCCTTACCGATCCTCATTAACCCAATGCTTACCTTTTCCATGCCATGACAATAATCATCACTTTAGTCTCATGAGATTATTATTGTGTTTGTAAGTAGTCACCTTCTGGATTGCACTCATCTTCCATTATATAATATTTGCGTTACACATTTATATTTTATCACAAGGTCTGTCTGCTTTGTCAAGCAAATGATGTATTCTTCATATCGAGTTATTTTATAGCATCTAACTGTGCTGACTTTAAAACTAGCTGCATTCACAGTAATAACTGCATAAGAATATGATTAACTTTACTCTGTTCCTTATTTCCAAGTAAACCTTCAAGTATGACTCTTGGACTTTGCTTTGTGCATCGCAGGAATGATTGAAATGCTGAGAAAGATCAACCTGAGTCGTGCAATGCGGACTGTGCAGGAGCTGTTCCCTGAAGAGTATGACTTCTATCCCCGTTCTTGGATCCTGCCTGAGGAGTACCAGCAGTTCTCCACTCAGGTATAGCTGTGTAAGACAAAGACATGATAACTTGATTCGGCTTTTGTATAGTTTTTCTTTGGAAGTGAAATCAAAAGTTTGTTTGAGTAAAATGAAGCAGCTATTAAAGGTAGGTTATATTAAGTTCAAGTCAAAAGATTCAAATGACTAGAGATTTCAAGCAAAAATCCTGGTTGAAACTTGCTGAGTGTTATTTGACAATTAGTCTTTGTCTCAAAACTAAAAATGGATTAAACTTAACATGAAAGCCAGGCTAAAATATCAGTGTTTGTAAAATGCCAGTTATACTGGACATGGTAACAGACGTGTGTTGCAGTAGAGGATGCAGGTCTGAAACAATGCTGTTGTGGGAACATCCTGCTGTGTTCTAATGCAAACATTGCTTAAACCTGTCTGAGCTGTCAGAGAGAAATCTTCCTCCTGGTTCTACAACACCACAGGTTTAAAAATGAATAATAATGGAAACCTACAATGATTCCATACATCCTGCAGCACCCAAAGCAAAACTACCCAACGTGATTTATAGGATAAAGAGAAATCATTCGTCTGTTGGTAATGTATCTTTTTTTAAATTTTTACAGTTGCATAATCTGATTGACTTTTTATAATCATAAAAATAGGTTATAACAAATACTCAAATGATCAAATATGACTTACTAAAAATAAGTTTTTTATACATACGGGATAATTTGTACGATTAAACATCACACATTGGTGTTTAAACTATATAAAAAAAGAACACTAACCAGTCAAAGATAAACTACATATACCTATAGCTAAAACTAGAAAAGCATAGTTGTTTCACATACATACCAATTTTGTAATAAAATGCATTCTTTATAGTTCCTTTAACATGGATACTTGCCATTCTACAGCAACAGTACTCTTATTATAGTATGGTCTGTTTAACTTTTGCTTCATTGCTCCTTTTGCTTGAAGGATGAAGGCAGACTGTAACACATGTATGCTTTCTATCCTTTATACAGTAGTTCTCTGGTACTTCTTAATGAGTGAGAATTGAAATAGGAGGGTGGACGTGGGGTGCAGAGAATATGGGCAGAATGAGCTGCCCTGTGCTGGTTTTGGTTGCTTGACTACCATGAAAAAAACATTTTGTTGTTCAGCACATAATCTGTCAAATAATGAACTGATATTTGTGCTTTTATTCACAAAATTATTCAGACAATTAAAGACCTTGAGATGAAGATCTCTGTCAGTCTACAGCTAAATTGCCATAATGTTCAACAGTCAGACAAATATTGAATCTAATTACAGTCGAAACACACTTTGTTATTTAGTAAATGCTGCAATGGGTGGTAGTTAAATTCTAATTGCATTCCCTCACATTGCTAGTCCCTCACATTGCAGTTTTGCCCAACAAATAGGCTTAAATGTTAGTTAGTAATACCAATGTTTACAAAAAAATGGGCTACAAAAAATGTATATTGTAGCTCTATATAATGTCCAGCTGGGGGCATCAGAATATCACAGTTTTGTTCCAGAAACTGAATGTGCATGTATCTTACAGTTGTGCTCATAGGTTTACATACCCTGGCAGAATTTGTGCTTTGTTTGGCAATTTTCAGAGAATATGAATGATATTACAAAAACGTTTCTTTCATTCATGGTTAGTTGTCGGGTGAAGCTGTTTATTATCAGACAATTACATTAGCTTGAAGTCGTTTGTGGTAGTTGTGGATGAGGAAAATTATCTAATCTGCTCATTCTTCTTGGCTGGCAAAAAACCTCCAGTTCCTGTAAATTCTTGGGATGTCTTGCATGAACTGCACATTTGAGATCTCCCCAAAGTGGCTCAATGATTTAGAGGTCAGGAGACTGAGTTGGCCACTCCAGAACCTTCACTTTTTTTCTGCTATATCCAATGACAGGTTAACTTGGCCTTGTGTTTTGTTTCATGGTCATTTTGGAACGTCCAAGTATGTCCTATGTGCAGCTTCTGGGCCGATGAGTGTTTTTTTTGCTGAAAGTTTTTTTTTTTTTTTTTTGGAATACTTTTTCTCAGTATTTATTGATAAGATGCTGCGTTCATCTTGCCATCAATTTTGACCTAGTTCCCAGTGCCTTTGTAGCTCACACATCCCCAAAGCATCAGTAACCCCCTCTGTGTTTCACAGTAGGAATGGTGAACTTTTCATCATAGGCCTTGTTGACTCCTCTCCAAATGCAGCGTTTATGGTTGTGACCATAAAGTAAAATTTTGTTCCAGAAGTTTTGAGGTTTTTCTCTGTGCTGTTTGGTGTATTGTAAGACGGCTGCTTTCGCATTGGCACAGTAATGGCATTGTTCCATATCTTGAAACAGCCACAACTCTTTTTTCTGTCCAGTATGTCAGCTAAAGTTATTTGTTGATTTTTCTTTGTACCCTGAACAATTTTCCAGGCAGTTGTGGCTGAAATTTTTGTTGGTCTACCTGACCTGACCTGACCGTGGTTTCAACAGAATCCCTCATTTTCTACTTCTTAATTAGACTTTGAACACTGTTGATTGGCATTTTCAATTCCTTGAAAACCTTTTAATATCATTCCTGTTTTATAAAGTTCAACTACCTTCTCCTGCAGATCTTTTTATAATATCTTATTATTTCCCAAAGCATTGTAAGTGCAGCACTGGATAAAACATGCAGGGGTCCGTCAGAAATTCATTGACTTTTTATACACACACACTGCTTACAAGCAAACAGATTACAGATGAGGATGTTTACCTTTAGGAGCCATTTAAATCCATGCGCTAACTGTTATCAGGCCAAAACCTCCAGGGAATAAACATTTTGCTGGGTCATAATGATTTTTAAAGAGCAAATACTACTGTTTGATGATAAATGGCTTCACCCATCCACTAACCATGAATCATAGAAAAGTCTTTGTATTATCGTTCAAAATAATCACAAATTCTGCTAGATTATGTAAACTTATGAGCATAACTGTATATGCTGTATGGTGATGTCAGATAGGGAATGCTTTACTCAAAGAAATAATTGCAAGATGAATATTTTTAGCTTCTGTACTGTAGAGTTAATGTATGCAGTGCTGCTATCAAAGTTGTTATGGCTGCAACTAACAATTATTTTATAATCGATTAATTTGTTAATTATTGTCTTCATTAACTGGTAGTTGTTTGGTCCATAAAATATTGGAAAATGCTAAAATGTTTTGTTTCCCAAACCTGGAATTTATGATGTTCTCAAATGTCATGTTTTGACCACAAACAAAAATTATTCAGTTTTATTATTTTATTTTTTTGTTATGTGGAGGAAATAAACCAAAGAATATTCACATTTAAGAAGCTGAAAAACCAGAGCGCCTGTTTTATTCATTTAAAAAATCACCCAAACCAGTTCATTATTAAAATACTGACAATTAATTTATGATTAATAACTGATTAATTGTTGTAGCCCTAATATTTATGTACTGACTGATTCTGTATTAAGGTCATTATTAACCGTTTCTTTTCCCTCTGACATAGATTCGCATGGTGAAGGAGAATGATGCCACAGTGAATCCCACCTTCATTGTCAAACCAGATGGGGGTTCTCAGGGGGACGGCATCTACCTCATCCGTGACCCCAGTGACCTAAAACTCATGGCAGGTTCACAGGCCAAACAGGGTGTAGTTCAGGAGTACATCCAGAAGCCGTTACTCATTGACAAGCTCAAGTTTGATATCCGCCTCTATGTACTGATAAAGTCTCTGGAGCCATTGGAGATCTACATTGCCAAGGAAGGCCTCACACGCTTTTGCACAGAGCCCTACCAGGTAGCTATGAAAGTGCCATTCATGCTGGCAACTTTACTTTGGAGTCAGCCTGGGCAGTATATTGATATTATATCAATAACATCAGACATCAGAAAAGCTGTTGCCTTAGAGTTTTGATATCTTCCTATTACCATATGGCATCTGCGACGTCTTTTTTTCCGGTTTAAAAGGCTACTACAGTACATATATATGATAATCCTGATATTAAATAAAGTGTTAATTACAAATCCACAAAATTGACTTAAAATTACTCAACACTTCCAATTTTAATTACAATACTTTTTTACAGCACAAATTGACCCATATTCGACAATTTAATTGTCGCTTACATGTGAACATCCTTTATTGAACATTAAAAGCTGAACAAATACTCCATGTCATCTAAAATTACAGGTATTTTAAATATGTAATACAGATCATAAACAGCTACAACACAGAAATTACTATATTATTTAGTATTTACAGTGTTTAATTTGTCACTGTACCGTGAGACCCACAATCCTCTCAAATAAACTTTGCATGAGCTCACAGAAACCTTAGGTTTCCAGCTTTATTGAAATGTATTGGGGCATAACCTAAAAAAATATTGAGATGTTGTTTATAAGCCATATTGCCCAGCCCTACTTAAAAGATATTATTTGTACTTATCATTGTATGGCATATGAGCAAAATTTAGGTCACTCTTGTTCTGATTGTGTAGGAGCCAAGCCAGAAGAATCTCAGCCATGTCTTCATGCATCTGACAAATTACTCCCTCAATGTCCACAGTGGAAACTTTGTCCACTCAGACAGCCAGAACACAGGCAGCAAGCGCACTCTCTCCAGCGTCCTCTACAGGCTGGCAGCCAAAGGTGTAGACATCAAGAGGGTGTGGTCAGACATCATCGCACTTGTCATCAAAACTGTCATTGCTGTGGTGCCTGAACTTAAAGTCTATTACCAAGCTGAAATACCACCGGGTAAACCTGGACCCACATGTTTCCAGGTAGGTAGTTGCTAATGTTTTGTAAGGAGCACATCATATAACATGCTTTGTACTTGAAATTTGAAACTGAAATATTTGTCCTCCTTTCCCATAGTCTTTTATCTGATTGGCATATGTACCGTGATCTATTTTAACCTCCTCCAAGCATATTATATTTTTTGGCTGCATTTGTTAGTTTGTAAGCACAAGTCAGAATTTTTAGGACAAAGATGGCCCAAAGAAGATTTTTTTTTATATATTGGTGGTGATACAGACACAGATTAGGAATTCTTCTTAACAATTGACAACCTTGAGTGCTTTTTTTCTAGTTTCAGATGTGTTTGTGATTTGATGCAGTACCCATTTACAACATAATCAGCTTCAGACATAATGCACTGTCACTCAGAGTTAAAAATGCACATACATGGAATTACAACTGTATAACGTTCTCTTCCATCATATGCCACAAACTTGTCAATCACTGTCCAGATTTGAAAGATATGAAAGCCGACACAGTAATCAACTGCCGGAAAGTTCTACAATCACCTATTGTATTTTTTTTTTTTCTGATTGTTACCTGGATGCTTAGCAGTTTATATTGTCAGTATAAGCTTTGTTTGTTTTCCAACAGTGGTGCATGAATACACTTAGTATTTTTTTATTTGAGTAAGTCAGGTACATGGTAGAAACATTCTTTTGTTGGTATAGAAAGCATACTAAGAACTTGAGTATCTGTTTCTCATTTGTTATTGTCACTTCTCATTTAAAACTTGTATGTTTTTAACAAACAGATGCAGCATTTGGTTACACTAGTATATAATTTTGTTTATTCTAATAAAGAATGTAATTTGTTTGTGTCTCAGATATTAGGTTTTGACATCCTGCTGATGAAGAACCTGAAGCCAATTTTACTCGAGGTCAACTCCAACCCCAGTATGAGGATAGAACATGAAAAAGAGGTAAAAGAGTGTGTCAACATTATTATATTGTAGACTTGATTTTTGTTATGATTGTTGTAATAAATATTCACATTTGTTTCAGGTGTCACCAGGGGTTTTTGAATATGTGCCCAGTCCTGTGGACGAAGACGTCAAAGTGGGTGTGATCAGGGACACACTGCGCCTCATGGATCCTGGACACAAGAAACCTTCAATGTAAGTACACACACTTGAAAACATATTAGTAAAGCCACAGTAAACATACAGGTTGCTCTTTGTCTGCTGGTCTTAAGAGTCCAATTAAGGACATGACACCTTTCTTTGCCACTCCCTCCTCAGAGCCCAGCGTTGCACCACTCAACAGCTCTCTATAAGCCTGTTAGATGGAAAAATTAAATTCAGCTGAGCTGTGGTGGAAAATCACACTTTACTCTGTGAGTCTAGTGGCTTAGTTTCTCTGGCTGACTGGCATTGTGTGGTGCTTGGCAGTAATTCCCCTCTACTGTAGGAGATAGCATTTTTTCTTTTCTATTATATTCATGACCAGTGACGTGGAGGTATAATCCGCCTTTAATGTGTTTTTTAATACTCGTGCAGTTTCATTTAGCTCAATCAACGGAACTACATCTTGTCCTCAAAACCTTAATGTGTGCGTCTGGACAATGGTACTGTGACTATTATGGAATTTTACATTTTTTCCTTTTTATTTTTTGCGAGCATCTTATTTGTTTAAGGGAGGTATTTCTGTAGTGGTTAAATATCTTTCCTTGCATTGCATGTAACAGGATTCTGTTCAATAGCAAGATGTGCTGTAAATTATTTGCATTGATTTCACTCCTTTAGATGTATACTGACACATGCTTCCTGGAGCCACTTGAATAGTGGAAGAAAATTTGTGTGAGAGTATCTAAAAACTGCAGTCATGTGGTGACAAAAGTCTTAAGTCAAGTGAGAAACAAATGCAGTGACTTTGAATATAATATAACTCAGTGCCTCTATAAAAATGACCCTGACAAGGAAAGGGTTTTTGTCCTGAAAGAAGTTGTAGTGGCTCACAGCTTAAAAAAAAAAAAAAAACTCTTTTATTATATTAAATTATATTTTAATTCACTGTATGTCAGTATTTGGAAAGGTAATAAGTTAACAGCTTTATTTAAACCAACAGTAACAACATGTGACAATGCGATGGAACACAAAGTAACAGAAGTCAGAAGCCAACTCCATGCAGAAAGGCCTTTGTTCTGACTGAGTTGCAAATCCGGGTCTTTATTCTGCAAAGGCAAGAGTGCTAACCACTACACCAACTCTGTAGCTGGTGCCTGAACCTCCTTATCAACATATTAAATCTAGTATTTTTAAATTAAACATTCTCACAAACAGACACATTTATTCCTATATGTATTAAACACAATTTGTTAATCGTGTTGAACCACAAAAGAATAAAATATTAAGTATTCATGTCAGGTGTCCTGTCAGCTGTGCAGATAGTGTCTTGTGGTTGTGGGGAGGGTATGATATGCTAATTATGTCCCAACTAGCTAGTGCCAATGTTTATTAAATTAGGCCTAAAATTGGATATGCTCTGAAAAATCTTATTAATGCAGCCAACGACACAGGACCCTCAGTATGAACTCATTTATCATTCACTTCCACAGTCTGGTGTTGATGAATTTGCATGGGCACAAAGGCACATACAGTGCTCCTGCATGTTTGAATCTTTTTAAAGCTGTAGTTTGAAACTTTAAAAATAAATAAATGTCTGTTACATTCAAACCAGTGCCAAATGAGTTCATTTGGCACTGGTTTTGTTTCCGTGTGTCTGGCAACAATCCTGCACTGCAAGAAGTGCCCATGAAAAGTTCTTGTTAAAATAAAATTGGACCTTTTAGTAGGAGTTTTTTGTATTTTTTATAACAACCACAAATTTAATCCCTCACAAACATAATCATCTGATATTAAAATTGCATGTTCCACAAAACTAGGTTAAATCAGGACTGCAGTGTTTTGGTAATTATTCAAATAGTGGTCTCACACTGTAACTTAAAATCCACCTTTGTGGAAATATGAGGTGCTACAAGTATTTTATGTGAGAACACTGATTACTGATGTAGGAGACATTGTACTGATGTCTTTTGATTTGTATTGTAAGGACTTTTGCTACCATCTTATTAGGACTAATATGTCAGTCAGTTGTCAGTTTTTATTACACAATTCAAGCTCCCATCCATGTTAGATTCAGTTGAGATGCATTTAAATGGAGAAGAATGTTGTTTTCCCTGCAAGTTTTCAGACTCGCTCTCAAAGAACAAACAAAACATTCTCAGCACTGTTGTGGGAGGTTAACTGATTTGTTTACTGCACAGATGGCATACTAGTAAGTAAATATACCTATGTTGTGGTCACTGACAGCTGTTGTGCAGTAGAATGGATGAGATTCAGTCACTGAGAACGCACAGTTTAGACTGAATCCACCCCTGTATGAATTTCAGTCAACAAAATGAAGCAAGAAAGCAATGAGAACTGACCAGGCACACAGTGAAAAGGTACATCAGAGTAAAAGAATGGTGCTGCTATTTAAAGGAGATGAAGTGAGAGCTTTTGTAAAAAAAAAAAAAATAAAGTAAAGATAAAGTGGCAGAACAAAGGGGCAAAATGGAAAGGCTGGTGAAAAGAGCACTGTTACATGTACTTCTCGCACCTAGCTCATTAATTTTTTTTGAACAATGACTCTGAGGGGGATTTATGTTGCCATTATGAGAGGTATTTTCAGAGGCACCCATACCTTGAAGTAAGGTGCAAACACGTCATCTGCTTAAAAAGTGCAGTTTAAGCCAAGTGCAGTGCAACTTAACTTGAAAAAAAGAAAGAATTTTTTTTCTTTGAGTAAAATGTGTGTGTATAGAAAGAAGTGAGAATGTGTGGCCTTTAAATCTTAAACACATACTAAGAGTTTATTGTTTCCTGTGGGAGAATATTTCTATTTTTATCTTCTTTGTTTAGTATGAGTCATGCTCAGAGCAAAGTAATTTCTGAAATGTTAATAGGTGCACAGACACTGTAATTTTTTTTTACTGACACATTTGACACCCCTTTTTGAGACTTTTGACAGTGTGCAGTAGTTTTAAAGATTTACTTACCAGGAGAGCAGAAATAGCTGGCTAATGACAGCCAAATTAGACATAGACTTTCTCACACACACTCAGTACCATTTGGCCTCAGTCCTCTGAATGCGTTTTTAATAACTTGCCCATTCTTCACCTTTTACCCTCTGGCTTTGCCTCCCTCCCAAACACTCTGTGTGCCGGGAGTGTTTGCAGACATTCCCGTCGCTGTCTGTCTGGCTTTTGGCTTCTGCAGAAGAAATGTCTGTTTTTAGCTGAGTCTGTCCTGTCTAAATAGATGTGGGCGGTGTCCTTGTGGCTGCTGAGGGATGATTGATTCTATTAAACATTCAGCAGTGCTCTCTCAGTGCCATTCACACTGCTCACTAATTCATGGAGAAAGAACCTGCCTTGTTTTAGTCAGCAGTACTGCATGTCCTTGATGTAAAATCAACCTTTGTGTTTTTTCTTTTTGTTGCTAATACATAGTGATGACAGGTGTTCCTAAAAAAAGTTCTTTGCACCCACACTGGTGTCTGTCACTTATTCTAGTTGATGAGACTTTGCTCACTTTTCTTTGAGGTCACAGGAACTTTATCAAATATTCTGGGGAAAAAGCTGTTATTAGTTGTGCTGTAGGGAAACAGGGGCAACAAAGCTAAAATGAGAGGGAGGGAGATGTTAAGAAAGCACAGAGAGTACACTAACACACAGACCCAAAAGTAAAAACAGAACTCTTGGCTCCTATTAATTTTGTATGAGAAGTACCAAAATCCTTGAGGGGTGTATACTTTCAGATTGGCAAATGAAATAAATGAATTGACATCTAAAATAGGTGCAAAATTGTAGAATTCAGCACTTATTGTTAATTTAAATTTTTAAGCTAGAAAATAATTATATTAGACAGAAGAAAAAACAAATATAAGTATAAAAATACCACGAAAAACAGTAATTTAAAAGTGACATCATCAGTCTTGTTCTACTTGACCAACAATCTGAAAACAAGCAATACACCACATAAGCTTTGGCCTCTAAATGCCAAAAAGCCTCTTTTTTTTAAACTCAGAATTCATAAAAGATTTTAAAAAGTTGTTTTTTATACTTGGAAATAAGATCATGTCTCTTTTTTTTAATTTCCCATCTCCTCTTGATTAACGTCTGTGTCACAAGAGACTGATGACTTGAATTTATGGTGGATGGACATCTTTTGGTCGAATGAAGTAACTAACATAAGTGCTTTTTGCATTTGTTTTTCTTTCCTTGTTCAGGGCATTTAACATGAAGTATTTATAACCTCAATTTGTCCACCATCAGTCAATGCAATAGCGTTAGCAATTTGGGTCTTAATGCAAGTGCAGGTTTACGGTGACAAACGGCCCCTGCTGGTCAAAGCAACTGCAGAGAATCCACTGTGCTCATCACCTTGGTATTTATGCCATACCTGGAGTTATAGTGGTGCATGCAACTTCAACATAACTTCAAGCCTTTTTTTTTAATTTTTTTTATTTATCTTCATAAGAAGTAAAAATGAATTTCTTCTAATTATACACTGAACCTCTTATCACATTTATACATTGCTACTGATGCATGTTAAGACTGTACATTAAGCCCTGACATTGTAAAGGCTGTCAGTTGTACAATTCGAAGGAGAGTCATTTGTCCTTCATGCAGAATTACTCTTCTTCTCCCCCTGCCAAGTCAGCCCGTAAGTGTAGACTTAAGTAAAATGTTTGGGGCATTTATCTACCTCAGGTGCTTGGCAGCCAGTTACTTGGCTGACAAAAGCTCACTGCTTTGGCCTTATGCTGTTGTGCCTCTGCAGAACGTGAATGCTGTTTCCCAGCCCTGGACAGCACAATAAATGTAGTGATTTTAATCTCCACAGCTACACTTTCCTGTCTTTAAAGTATAATTGTGTAAAATTAGGTTACTATGTTTGTATAATCTTTTTTTCCTGTCTGATTGTTCTACAACAAAAGGTCACAATCAAAAGCAGGAGGGTTTGAACACAAGGAGGAGATTTCCATGGAGGGGGAGAAACAAGAGAAGAGCCTGGATGAAGCAGCTTTGCCCTCGCTGTGTCTGAAGCAGGTTTATCCAAAGTACAGCAAACAGTTCAACTACCTGCGGCTGGTTGAGCGAATTGCATCTCTGTTCATACGTTTCCTTGGGGTCAAGGGCAACATGCGGCTGGGCCCCACTGCCTTCCGAACCTTCTTCAGGTAATTACATTACTCATTTACAGCCTTCTGCTAAAGCAGTTTAACTAATGCTAATACGTCAGTGAAAGTAGGGCTTAAACAATTCCTTGATTAATCAATTATTAATCTACTACTAAATTAATTGTCAACCATTTTGATAATCAATTAATCGGTTTGGGTGTTTTTATATGGAATTAAAAACTGTTTTTCTGTTTTTTCAGCGTTTTAAATGTGAATATAACAAAATCATTAAAACTGAATACTTTCAATGATCAACATATTCTGACATATTATGGACCAAAGGATTACTCGATTAATGGAGAAAATAAACTATCAGTTTAAACGATCCTGAAAAGAATCGTTAGTTGCAGACCTCAGTGAAAGTTAGGTCCCCCCCAAAAAAAAGAAAAAAAAAATGCGCAAAATTAAAATCATAACACAAAACTAATAATGAATACAATGTTCCCATTAGTTCTGGAAAATGCATTTTTATACTGTAAGCCCTTCATTGTTGCTAATATATTTATTCTTATTTATCTCTAAATATTTTTCCATCATTTCACTCCATAACTCCTTAAATTTGAAACCAGTTGAACCTGCAACACTCTACAGACTCTACGTGACTACATAAACAAAGTGTCTATGTAGTCACCAGTGCTAATGTCAGTCCGATTTTGAACATTGTCTTTTAGGACCTGTAAACTCAGTAACAGTAACTTCACCATGGCTTCAGTGGATATCCTCTACATTGACATTACACGTCGTTGGTCGGGGACAATATCTGATTCCAGAGAAGCAGGTAACACAGAAAAACGTACACACAAACATACTAACACATAACCCTCACAAAGAAACAACATGTAGAGGACAGAGAGCCGAGTATCCTTGAGACTTGGAGAAAATAATGTGCTTGGAGATAATTGCTTGTCATTCTTTGTCAGTTTCCCTCCGACTCTGTGCTCCCATAATTGAAATGAGCCGAGATCACTAAATGAATCCAAAGAGACATGAATTATTCAGACATTGCACCTTGCGAGGAATGTTTGCGAGGCAGAGAGGATGGATGGGGATCACGTGGACCAGGGTGGAGCAGCCCGTACAGACGAGATTGTGGGCTGAATTTAGAAAGAGCTAATACGTATTCAGAGAGACTGATTTCAGGGTTGGTTAATTCTGTGGATGTACACTGGAGGATTGGTTTGGAAAAGAAGGAGGTATAAAACTTGCTTTTACAACATAACTTGTATTTTTTTAAATGTTTTGTTTGTGATGTATGATTTCCTATTTCATCCTTATGGACTGCCAGAGGCGGTGCTTTAAGCACTGGATATTCCGTCTCGCACATGCGTACGTTGAGTATCTTGTGGATGAGGGGCTTATCTTCCGGTGCCACCTGAGGATCAGTTCCTATTTATCTTCTTGCAGAGTAGGTGTAATGCTCGAAGAGCATTTTTTTTCCTCATTCAACTCTTACGTCTGTCGCGAGGAGCCTCGTTACCATTTGGTCAGAGCAGTGGATGTTCTTCACAGCACTGCTTTGTCCTGCTTTGTCATTTAACAACTAAAAAAAAAAAAAGCAGTCTGGTGTGTTTTGTCACGCTGACTACTGTCTGATGAAACTTTGCAGGTGAAGGTAGTGTCTCCACTCCCCTCTCCATGCACGTATTTTCTGCAACAGTGCTCTCACTCTCGCTCTGTCTGCTGATCAATATTTTCTGACTGGTGAAGGCAGCAGCTTCGCTCTCCTCTCCCAGTGCGTGGCTTGTGTGTGTGCGTGTGTCAGTACAGTGTACGCCAGTGTTTTCCTTCATAAGCTACTGGCTCTATAACCCCTTTGCTGGCGAAGGCAGCGTTATGCCCCCTCTTCCAGCACGTGCTATCTCATTATTATCATCAGCATTGTTATTATTGTGAGTAAAAGGATTGGTAACTGCTAGCTACTCATTACTCTGCGACCTTCATGGCCCCTCTTCAACCCTCTTTAGAGATCAGTCATGATCTCTGCCCCACTTGCCTCTCTCTCGAGCATCCTAAGGAGGGCCTTTCATTGCTCCCCTGCATGAATTGCATCTTCATGCCTCAGGCAGTGTGTGCTCCTAGGCTGGCAGAGATGGAACAATCAACTGATGTAGACAACCCCTCTACAGTGGACCAGCTGCCTCCAACTCAGCCCACCCACTCACGACGTAAGAAGTCTGGGATGGCTGCTGCTGTCTATATGGTGCTTAATAGCCCCCCTTTAACATGGGACTACAGGGGCCGTGTGCAGCAGCTTCAGTTTTGGTCTGCTCGCAACTCTTACCTATGGGGGTACCACCTTCAGTTCCGACGTCGGCCACAACATCCATCCGGGTCAGAATGACTATCATAAACGACCCATAAAAAGCTCTTCCCTGGAGCAAGAACTTTCCATACCTCTTTCCAAGGGCGCCATAGAGCCAGATCCCCTGCTACACCCGGGGGGGACTCTACTTAACTTACAGTACTGTGCATAAGTCTTAGGCCACCGTCAGATTTGTTGTTTTAGCAATGCTATAATGGCCATACTGTACTATTATTTCTCAATCACTTTTTTGGAACACATCCAGAAAATATGGAGAAGCACATATGCAATTTGAAAATAACATCTTTTCAGAAAAAACAAACAACAAAAATGCTTCTATAATATCAAATATTTAGTGTGACCCACATTTACACTTGAACAATAACACAACCATGGCTCTTTAAAACCTGGAATGGAACCCTAATGTTATTGGTAAAACCTGTGTTTCACCCGAGCTGACCCATCTCGATATAAATGTAAATGGCTCATTCTGAGGTAATGACAACAATTCATTCATCCAGGTGATTATAATTGGGATAAATTAGGTGTAATTATTTTATTTTCAATCCCCAAATGATAATTTCACCTACATTTTAACACTGGACCTTTACTAAATTATTGTTCTTTTTCTACATCCGATCTTTATCCTTGTCCTGAGGTGACACTTACATGAACTTTTCTTTGTTTTTCAGGCTTGGGATTACAAGCATTTGTGGAGGCCTTTTTCTTTTTGGCTGGTCGTAGGTTCAAGTCCCTGGTGCTGAGGGAGCAGGTAGTGTCATTGCTGGAGCTGTGTGAGGCTCAGCTGGAGTCCCAGTCAGGCAATGAAGACAGACGCTCTGTGAGCTGCAGCAGGGCGCTGCCACGAGTTGTCAAGACACAGACGCTGGGCCTGACCAACCCTCAGCTCGGTTCTCCGGCTCCACTGCGTAGGGCAGCCAGTCAGGACAACCGACTGAATCAAAGACTCAAGCCTCGCCTGCTCAGGGCCAGCGTGGAGAACTGATGAGGAAACCTTTAGCCCATCATCCAACTCCCAAACACTGCCTTTAGCCTTCTCTACAGGAGCAAGGAAAATAGGTGTCCATAACTTGTCAGCTGCTCCTACAAGGGGTGGGATGATGGGAGCTGAGAAAACGACTCGCTTGACCCCTGCTGGCTGACTTTTAGGAGGACTGTTCTCAGCCTGACTGCATTCTCTTCAGAGGAAGATGTCTGCAGGGGTTCTGCTGTGTAAAGAGAATGAAGTGGTGTAAGGAGGTCAGTGCATTTCTGTCTGTCCTCCTGGTGTGATCATATATGAACAGTGTGGTCAGTGAGGAGGAATATGGTTGCTTTTAATATTCTTACTGATTCTGCTGTTTAGCTATTCGCTTCCCTTCACCTTTGTCTAACAACACAGACACTGTATATAAAAAGGGGTACAGTCTTTTGGTTGCAAATTGAGCTCCCGTTGTGAAGCCTGTAGATTTAGTTAGTTAAAGCGACACCATGTAGTATTTCAAAGTTTGAATAATGTCTCCAAATATATTTTTAACTTAATGTCTACTTAAAACAGTTGGAATAGCTTTCGGGGGCTCCCGAGAGCAAAAACTACATTGTGTCACTTTAAGAAACAGGAAATTCACCAACTTCACCTGCAAACATCCAGTCACCTGCTGGATTATACTACCTATAAATCTGCACTTACAGTATATATGCTGTGTCTGTTGTCCTCTAAATGGGAACATAATTTACAAAACTGACACATCATGGGCTACTGAAGAAGACCAGAAACTAGTGCTTGCGATCATTAATTCCTCAGGAAAATGTTTACAATAATAAAAATCAAGTGAGAATTAGGCTTGTTTTCCCCTAGGCTTCTATTCAAACGTCGCTCTTTTTGCACCCAGCAGTCACCCCCTGCTGGCTAAGGCCTTGTTTAGCCCAAATTGGATTTTTGAAGCAGATGAGATTATGTATCTAGCTTAATATTTTGGCTGACTAGACCGCTAAAACACACATGATCCAACAGTTTTCCAAAACTGATTCAAACCATGTACAGAGGTGGTTTTGAATGCAAGTCTGACTGGATTTTTACAAATCTGTTTAAATCTGAGGATTTCAAAGTGTCTCCTGTGATGCGACTCGAACGACGACAACAATCGCATAAATCAGGAAAGATGGAAGTTAATTGGACTAGTGTTAATTTTTTGAAATACTGGAAGACAGTAGTTTAAAAATCTACTAGATAGAAAGTTTGTGCCATGCCTCCACATAACCATTTGTGCAACGAATTTGTGCACAGATTTGTCGTTCATTTTGTTTAGGCTACTTGTTTTTCTGGGGCATGATCTGTAACTATAGACATCCTTGTGGAAGACTAGACTAGACTATGTCAATATGGACACACGCAGATTGGATCTGATCATTTGCAGTATAATTACTGTATAATGTGAACACTTGGTCAGGGGGAATAGATTCTGTTTGGATATGATTACTAATCTGATTTGGGTTGAAGTCTAAACAAGGCCTAACTGCTATGTGCATTCGACTTCCTATAGGTCTCACTTTTCAAACATGAAGATAATGTCCACTTTTACATACAGTCTATACTGACAACACCTATACTACAACAAACAAGACTTACAGTGGATGCTCCACTTTAGATTTATACAGGTCACACTTAAGTACATAAGGTAGTGTCCTTTGTATGTGGATTATATTCTTGAATTTGCACAATATATATATATATTTTTTTTTTACTCTTACATTTGCACAGAAATCGATGCGAGCGTGACTGAGCCTGTGTGTGTGTATGTACTGTACTGTATTTATTTGTGTTCAGCTCAATGGTGAAAGCCTATTTGAAGCCAGTAGCTTAGCTGTGCGTCCCTGGCTCCATGAGCTCATTAGTGATGATTTAAGTAAATAAGAATTCAAAGGGAAAAGGCACGTTGCCATTTATCCTCTTTGAGTTCAGCAGCTACTCCAGTCAGGCAGCTTTAGAACATCGGAGAATATGTTCTTTAGGTGATCCTCACAACTGCTACGGGGAGTTCAATATTTCATAGGAAATTATTTCTTAATTTAAATGATGTGTGTAAGAATTGGTGGCATCATATGACGAGGCTGCAGATTATAGTAAATGGAGGACTCTTTCTGGCATGCGTCAGCAAACTACATTGGCCTTTCACATACCAGAGGATGTTGTTCTTCTTCATCAGTGTAATAAGCTTCTGCTTCAGAAATGGCATACTCTGGTTGGTTTGTCCACTCAGGCTGATGCAGAAACATACTGGCACAAGATGGTGAGCTCCATATAGCAAAGCCCTAGAATAAAGTACATGTAAAAGGATTATCTTAAGCCAGCAAAAGTGATCACACTCTTATACAAACATAATTATGGGTAGTTTATTCTATTTCTGCCCATAAACCCTCCTCAATATTACACCATGGAGCTTTAAACTGTTGCATTTGTTTCTGAAGAGTTGGTCAGCTTTTTGGAACAAAACTGAATCCAGTGTGTGATGTGGCTGTCGGTGTTTGTCACCGACAGCCACATCAACCACATTTCTGTCAACCACAGACATTTCTATATCACCCACTGCTTATTAAACTTTAAATTGTAATTTTTTGCTTTCATTTTTTTTTTCCTGAGATGAAGTCACATGTTGTGATGTGGTTCACCAGACCAATGAAACACCTACAGAGTGGGCAGCTGTTTACCTCGTACACTCAACTAGACATGTTGAAGAATTTCTGCTACACACACTGAAAGGACTAAGTATATTTACTGCATTGTAATAACATTAAATAGATTTACAAAGTTACTAACAATCATCAATATTATGAATGAAATGTATTCACTGTAAAAAATAAATCCTTTACCTGAAACTGTTGTTGATTTGACCACTTGCGGTGCGATAATGACGAGTTCTTCTTTTATCATAATCTGTAGGAACAGTAATACATAGCTTAGATATAATTGCATCAGAATGTGTGAAATCAAGAATTCACTTTCAAATTTATGTATTTGAAAAATAAAATGAATATTTAACTTTATTATAGCAATTTTCACAATGAACTATAGAGGTTATAAATATTTACATTTAAAAATGTTGAAGGAAAGTGATTCAAACTAATAAGAGTACATTTATTTATTTATTTATTTCGTCATTTTTAGTAGGAAAAGCAAAGGTGCTACTGATCAGAACAATGATGGATAGCTCTGTTCAGGTCAGTCACATCAGGACAGTGTGTTCCAACTCATGATGATACAACTGTGTTGGAGCAAATCACACGAAGCTTGGAAAGCATATTACTTAACATATCCTATATATACACTTTTTCCAGTGCTGTAATACATCTATATGGACACAGTTTATCACATCAACGCCTAATGTGTAATATTATGGCAATGTTGGTGGCAGTTTGTGCTGTTAACCGTCTACAGCAAGGCTGATGGATGAAGCTGAAGCTGGTACTTTCATTTTTCATGCCGTAGCACCTCAGATTATGTTTGACAGTGCAACCATCTGCCAATGTTTCCTCGACCTGCTGTTCACCACCGTTTTCAGTCTTCATAGTTTCTTGGCCCAGTGATTGGTCTAATATTTCTTTCCAAATGGCCAGATGTTGCCACTGTAATTAAGGTTTAGGTCTTTCCCTGAGCTTTCACATTTAAACAAATATTTTTTATTGTGTTTTGGTTTAATATTATGAGTGTGTTTTATTTGTACTTCCAGCCTGGCAACAACAGTGACCTAAGCATCAAAAACTACAGTTAACAGTTTGTCAATATAGGGCAGATATATTAAATTTGCAGTTATTTAAATCAATTTAAATAAATATTTAGAGAGGTCCGTATTTAGTGTTGGCGTTAAGTGTGTGCTTGTATCAGAATCTGAATTTAGTCAAGAACTCACTTTCTTTTTTTTTTTATTTATTTTTTTTTTAAACCTGTCCTGTCCGCTGCCTAAGACATGTAGTACCATGGACTGCATGCCTTGTGGTGTTGAACAGATTTCCTGTGCACAGGTAGAGTCTATGATAGTCGTCCTGTACTTATTATAGAATTTATTCTTTTTCACTTATTTTCTGACTGTGTGATGGTGGGTAGCTGGACCAGACAGGGGGATGGGGAGTGGATAGACCGGGGGGAAGGAAGGAAAGGAGGAAGGAGGAGTGAAAAGGAAAGAGGGAAAGACAGAGTGAGAGTGGCAGTGATAGTGAAAATGAGAGAGAGAGAGAGAGACTCAGGCAGATAGAAAGAGAGACAGAGAGGGAGACACAGACAAGTACAACAATACCAGCAAAGGTACAGGTACGTATTAACATCATGATACACTAACACTGGCATTCATTTGAATATTAAGTACAATATCTACAGTTACTGTTAATAACCACATGAAGAGAAGGAAACTGAGCCCACAACAACTTTAACGGTTTTGTAGCAAAGAGTGTGTGTGTGTGTGTGTGTGTTTGTGTCAGAGCGCATACCTGTGTATATGTGTAGGGGTTGTCATTAGATGTGGTTAGGAATCTAAGTGGGAGACCGTGCCACCGTCCGCCAGGCAGAGGTGCAAGGCAGAGGTGCAAGGCAGCAACACACCCTGCCCAGGGTCAGCACTAAGAGGACAGAGACCAAACTACCCCGCACCCAGGCAAAGCACAGAGGACCAGGGCCCCACACCCAGGACCCAAAAGGGCCAGCCCACCGCCGGCAGGAGTGAAGCCCCCCCAGTACACCCCCCAATGAGGCAGCGGAAAGCCCACCACAGCCAACACCCCCCCAAAGGGCCCTGCGACAGACAGAGCCCGAGCCCGCCAGTAGCAAAACCCCCAGGCACAGAGAGGAGGACCTGCCACCCCTGACACAGCGGAGCCCCAGTACAAGACCCCACCAACTACCCAGGAGTCCCGGTGCCCACCGTTGACTCCTGCCGAGTAGACAGTCCACCACCCACCAGCGCACCCTCAGAGAGATGCGTCATGATGGGCAACGGGCCCCCTTGGAGAGAGCGGAGGGGGTCTGACCCTGCCCGCCGCCAGCAATGCCCCCGGGCCACCCCGGACGCTCCCGTCTAGACCGCCAACCCCAATCCAGCTGAGGAGCGAGCAGGAGGTGGGTATTTGGGAGACCACTCAAGCCCACCCCCCCCAGTCCCAGCCCACCAGGACATGTTCTGGAAGGGTGTGTGTGTGTGGTGTGTGATGTGTGTATGAAGCATGTTGGCATCTAAGGTGCGATTAAAACTGAGGGGGGAGATTTGGCACCGTGCCGAAATGCCAAGCCCACCCCTCATACCCTAATGTCTATAATGCGATAAAAATTGAGAGAAGGGCAGCCAACCATCAGGGGAGATTATGGAGGGCGAGACCACCATGTAGCAGAACACAGAAGAACACATAGAGAGGCACATGAAGAACACATAAACTGGAACCCAGAGCACAAATCTAACCAAAACCAACGAGACATTTTCACCGTGAGGAGGTAAATTACACTACTGAGACGTGCGTTATAACGTTATCTAATATTAGTTACAGAACCCATGATAAACAAAGCGAAGATAAGAGAGAACTATCAATAAGAATTTGATTGAGTTGTGCATTTTAGTGTTTCGTAGAGCCAGGGAGTTACCTCTTTATTCCGGTACAGCTGACCGTTTACGTACAGCTTGTCTACGGCGATGACTGCCCAGGATCCACCATCAATAAACTTTTTCCTTGGAGGGAACAGCTTCCTGCGTCGCTCCAGGATCTCCTTGGGAAACTGGTCGTTTACGCCGAAGTCAGTTCCTCGCAGCTCCCTGGCCCGGGTCTTTACTAAGCCCTTTTGTTTAAAATGTTCACATTTATCCACAATCGGGCGCTGGTCATCCTGTCGTTTCCTTCCCAAATGATGCGCCCGGTGGAACGAGATGTTTTTGACTGTGTCTGCCGGGAGTTTTAGTTGTTTCTCAATAAAGTTTCTTACTGTTGTTTCTGGATCCTCTTCGGCTTTTTCTGGAATTTCGGAGAAAACCAGGTTATCCCTCATGCTACGGGCCTGAAGATCGACGAGTGTGTCCTTAATGTGTTTATTTTCTGCCGAAAGACGCTGCGTTTCCTCGGTGAGGGATTTTAACGATTCTTTAAGGGAGGCGTTTTCAGCCGTAAGCAAGGACACCTGTTGCTGCCTCAACTCCAGAGATTCCCGCAGCGACTGAAACTCTTTGTGCAAGACTTCCACCAAGGAAAGTCGGGCATCACAGCTGGATAATTTTGTATTTATGGAGGTAAGAATCTCAATAAATTCACTGTCAGGTAGTGAAGCGGCTCCGGGTGAGTCCTCCGGTCGGCTTCTTTTGGAGGAGGGCGGTAACAGGTGTTTTGTTTGTTTTCCCATTACTAATCGGTGAAAACACTCTTCGACGTAATCCTCTCGATCCTCCAGTCTTCTCCTTTTTTCCGTCTTCCAGTGTAAAAAAAGGAAGTATAATAGATGCTTTTTCCCGTTTATTTTGATATTTATTTGGCGATATGTTCTAAGGTCTAAGAGCGCGCCGCCATGTTTTGAGTTGCGCAAGTCTCGCGATACTACAGCATACTCTGACCTACCCCACCCCTAAGAACTCACTTTCAAAACAGAATAAATAAATACATGCTTACATGTATACATACATGTTTTTAACATTTTAAATGTGCATTTTAAACTAAAGTGCTTAATTTTCAGTGAAAGAAACTAACAGTAAATTGTGTTAATCTTTTTCTTTCTGTTTTGCAAAATCACTTTACAGCTTTGCATGTAATCGGTCCAACTTGGCCCTTTTCATAGCAGACATTTCGAAAGGAAGCCAGCACAGGTGTTGCCAATCACAGTAATGATGGCAGGGTGACAGTGAGCCAGCAAAGACCCTGAACCTGAGGAAACGATGAGGAACTCAGCCATCTTCGCTAACCCCTTTTAACATCTGTGGTTTTCTGTATTTTACAAAATAGAAAGAAAAGATGAACACAATTTAGTGTAAAATACTTTCTTTGGAACAACGTGATGCCATCATCGGAACACGGATTCTACTTTAATCGGCCCAGACTTGTTGAGCTCAGACAGGAAGTTGATTCAGTGCAAGGTGAGCGATTTAATGTAGCTACAGTTTTTTGTCGCTTTCTTTAAACCGTTTGATGTTTTGTCTTTGATGTGTTTTGATGTATCTAGTACAATTTGACAAGTGGCAGAAGCAAATTTGTTCATTTGTGAAGTGTGCAAATCGCCAAGATGGATGCCAAATCCAACATGGCCGACTTCCTGTTTGGTTAACAATCTCACCACCATTTGACCACAAGTCAAACTGTTAATCAGCACATTTTGCCAATTGTAAGAAGCAAGTATCTGACTGTTTTACTTCCCGTTGATACATCTGAGCCACGGGTGTGAGGAATATTGGAACATGTTCAGACAAGTAGCTTATTTCATTAGCCTGATATCCTAAATGCATGTTGGAAACTAAGAGAAACAGGCTCTCAAACAACTGAGCCTCACAGGGAGCAATTAACAGAATCATTCCTTTTGAATTACACATGACAGTGCTGTTAATCAGGTCTACTTTCCCCATTTGATCACTTAAGAATACAGTACTGATAAAATGTAACACTTCTATACTGAATTTCTTTCCTTTTGATGCATTTGAGCATCAGCTCAATTTACATTTGTGGCAATCATGGACACATTTTGCTCCGAAATCCTCTCTCTTTTTTTTTTTTTGTTGTTTTCAGGCTTTCTCCTCACCAGCGTAGGGAATAACAATCAGGCAGTATGTAGGTCAGGCTCTCTGAGAAGTCGACACTTTTCAAACCTACGTTTGGATCCAAAGTCTGAGCATATGTTCTCTCTCAATACATGCCCGAGTATTTAATGAACACGTGATTCCTCTCCCACTCAGTCAGATGTCATCAAAAAGAATGTACGAGACAGACGCAAGAACTTAAAATAGCTAAATAAAACTTTAATAGGTCTAACTGCGAATGTACATTAAATTGCACAGCCACATTTTTTTTTTCAACACAAATTTCTCTGTACATTATTGTTTTGTCACCGTCGTCAAAGGAAGCAGAATCCAGCAAATACTTTATACTTTCAACATACTTACAAAAGTATTTTCTACAAGATAATAGAAAACATACAACATCTTTTACTTAATTTATAGCTTTATATTTTGTTTGATAGTTTTGCCAGACTGGCTGAACTGTCTGAAGTGTGTAAGCTCATAATTTTTTTTTGTTTTTACTCATAAAACACAACTTGGGTAGAAAACAATGGGATAAATGGACCGATAGTCTTCAGAAGTCATATTATACATGAAACCATTAGAGTGTTATGTGGTATCAAGGACTTTTTGTCTACTGCAAATAAAAAGCAAGTCTGTAACTTCCAGGAAACAACTATTTTTAATGCAATATTTTTTTTTTACCTTTTTGTAAACAGTATGGAAAGTGAAGGTTTATTTTGTTCAAAGTAACATATTCTTGCTTTTATTGCTGTAAAATATTCCAGGACCAAATTTCTGTGAGGTATGAGAATAGTAGTGTATGAATTTTCTTTTTAGTTTGATTGATTTGCTTCCAGAAGTAGGCTGTTTGTTTCTATTCAAACAGGGAAAAAGCTTTAAATAGTTCTCTTTTATCCAATACAATGGCTTGTGACTGA